>CM036554.1:9346717-9351717 GCA_020745685.1 Tautogolabrus adspersus | reverse complement strand
ATAAGTGGAGAAACATTTGAGGAGAGCCAAACTGTACAGAGTGTGTACGCCCGGGATGTCACTGAACATCTTTGCTTGCTCTAAGTTTAAGAATTGGAACAATGTTTTTAATCTTAAATCCTAATTTATGATTTTGAATGTGATTGGTCATATTGCCAGTGTGTGACCAATAGAAGATTAAATTGTAAGTGTTAAAGGACAAAAGTGTGCTGAGAATAAAGCAAAGATCCTGCATATTGTTGTCTTCCCCCTTTTAAGACTGATCAGAGGCTCCTGAAAACTTGGATGTAGCAGCTGTTGTGAAGCTTTGTGTCTGGTTCAAAAAATGCCTACACTGTTATTAGTCACATGCAATCCAGAGAGATTAAAGTTGGACAAAAAACATGGAAAATTTTTAATTATTTTGACCTGTGGGAGTACGTCTGACAAAGACAATGTCCCGCTGTGAGGTGCTTGTCTGAAAGGACAGTTCCTGGAAATATCAGGGACGGAATGTCTTAACATGATCCCAACCTAAGTGTAATCAACCAGTCATCTTGCCTGACACACAGGTCTTCAGGGGTATATAGGTAAAGAGGATACTGAATATATTGAGTCCTCGAATTGAATGAAGATTGAAAGGATGAGTAGCCATAGATGTGGGCAAGGAGCCTGAGTGACTACAAGTCTACACGGCCCACAATTTAGTGCTCACGCCCCTGCAGGTTAGCAGTACAGGTTGTGGGCGATAAGCTAAACTAAATGAATATCCTTATAACTAGTTAGTTGACAGTGACATAAACCATTGTTTCTGTGGAATTACAAGTCCAGTATAAGCAGCAACCGCAGGGGACAGGTGTTGAGCTAGCATTTATACCATAAACAATCCTGTCCTGAAACATAAGGGGCAACAAGCCACAAAATCCACAGGATCAATAGAGACATGACTTTGAGGGCTTTTCAGGTACACTGTGGAAAGCACTTATTTTGCCTTCCATTACATTGACTTGTCCATTACATTGATTGTGATGTTCTGCAGAGTCCCTCTGTACCTTTAAGAAAAAGCTAAAGACCCAGCTCTTTCAGGAATACCTACTAACTTAGCTTAATGATGATGATCTCGATAGTATTGATGTAATGATGGTAATGATGATGGTTTTTGTTTTTTGTTTAAAAACAACGACGTATAAGATGGTTTATATACTGATTAGAGTCTCAGACTGGCAGTTCATGTTGTGCCTTGCCTCTGGGCAATGCCTTTCAGCACCTGTGTGTCCAATCGGACTCAAAGCTGATCGTTCGTCCTTACTGACATTGTTCCTTTATTTTTCCTTGATCCTTGCTTGTGTTGTTCTTACTCTCTGATGTACTTCGCTTTGGATAAAAGCGTCTGCTAAGTGAATTGTAGAATTGTAGAATTGTAGAATGTTAAATGTGAAATTACAATGTTCATGTCACATGCCCATCTAGCGGGAACATGGACTAGCACATATTTGATGAAGTGAATGTTACATGTGGCAGGGGATGCAGAAGTTGAGTCTGTATACTTCAACATTTTGACTGGACAACCCAGTTTTTTTTGGCCTGAGCCCTGTTTTCACAGGAGTTCCCCTCTGCACTAACAGTGTGTTTACTCAAATAACTGAGGGGGCTACATTTTATCACACACAAAACAACTACAGGGACTTAAAGCAATTATTGTACACTACTGCTCTGGATTATACAGTACATTAGAGCCTTTTAACACTGAACTAAAACTGGCTCCACATTAACTTTGACATTAAACCATCTTGGTAATCAATACCACACATTGCTGGCTAACACTGGCACCAAAATAATGTCAGCAGCCTCAGATAAAAAGATAATTTCATATTTAAGTGTTCAGATACAAGTTGCTTGTTAGTCTCAAGACTCAGGACCAAGTCTATACAGAATCAGATCTCCTTGAAGCTCTTTCCGGATCATAACTTAAAGTCTGAAAAAACTGATACGTGTGTCACACTTGAGGAGAATACATGATCAGAATTCCGGCACTTGCAGTTGCAAGGTGAATAAAGCTTAAAGGGATTATTTTCTTAAGGGCAGGTCGTACAATTATACTTTTGCAGCACTAGTTGTATGAAACCTTCCAGATCCAATGTGTCTAACTTTTGGCATAGATTTATGTCATATTAAGGGACAATAATGAATAACATTTGAACTTGTCTTGATGTGGAAGGAAAATCTGCTTCACCACTTCTTTTTATTATATTTTGAAGTTGAAAATAAAAATGTTTGGCGCTTTGTGGTTTTCTCAATGGCGTGTCTGCATGCAACGACTGACACAAACATCTTTACGATAGTAGAAATCATAGACATAGAGGAGGATATTAAGCAGACATGCATAAGCATTTAGAACAAGTGTGTGAAAAGTGAGACATATAGAACATATAAAGCATTCACACTTTTCTTTTAATTCTAAGAAAGTTTGACTACTAGTGTGTCCTTTCTAGGTTTATCATCCACCAAAGCGTCTCCTTTTTTCTTCTGTGGCGTTGCTTGCAAATTTTCACTTCACTAGACACCCCCTTCCTAAGTCTAAAGTCTATCTGTAACCCCCTTAACCCCCGGCCTCTGTCTCCCTCAGGTGCTTCCTTCATGGGTTCCTTCCTGGCCAGCAGTCTGGGGTCCCCGCCCTCCCACCCTCCTCACCCCTCAGGACCTGCTGCCTCCCCCTCCTCCCCCTCTTACAGGGCTGGACCCCATTCGAGGGCTTCCCCTATCTGGTTCCCACATTCACATGAAGGTAAGAATCACAAACACACACACACACACATGCAGGATGCAGCGGCAAAGTGCTCGGTTCCCTGGTTAATCCAGGGTCTTGGTTTGGGATTAGATCGAGATGGAGCCATTAAGTGGTTTAACCAACGCTGAGCTGAGGCCAAACACACGCAGCAGTGACGCCTCAGATGATGCTACTTATAGAAACACACACACACACACACACACACACACACACACACAACCTTCTCCTGCCTCTGTATGTTAGAGTAGTGCATTGCTTTTTAAAACTAGCGCAAGACCAAAACCTAAAATTTTGTTTCCCTCTCACCTAACCTGTAAACACAGGAAAAAACACAAACAATTTTGATGGAGTAAAAAAATAAAACTGAAAACATAAATGGTGTTAATTCAGCAATACACGTCAAGACAAGTGCATTTATTCCCTTACATTCACTCAATCATCTTTCAGACCCCTACTCTCTTTTAAGTGTGAGTTTTAAGTTTCATGAGCTTCTACTCCCCCCTTTACACACACACACACACACACACACACACACACACACACACACACACACACACACACACACACACACACACACACACACATGCACACACATGCACACACAGACAGACTGAAACTTACCCTACTTTCCACCATCCTCTCCCTCCTCATAACCCCCTCCCCTTTTGACCGCAGCTCCACCCTCAGGGCCCCTTCTGGGCTAACCGATCTCCAACGGCCCCCTTCCTGATCAGACACACACACGCACACAAAAATGTGCGCATCCACATGCATCATGTCCTCTTTCGACTGTTAACCGTTTGTGGTCCAAGAATGAGCTTGACTTAGTTATCTGTCCCTTTCGGGTAGGTGTGTGCTTGTAACTGCATGTGTATGTGTGCGTGAGTGTGTGTGTAAGAGGGTTTCTTGATTGACAGCAAGATGGGTCTAAAGAGATAACCTCCAAAAAAAGACAGACACAGCTTCCGCCACAGGCTGTATTTCTCAAATAACTGAAAACGGTCGAATCAAAGTTTCACATTTCAACAGTTTCTCACAAAATATGAGAAAGGAAACACATATTGTGTTGAAAGATTCAAATGAAAAACAGGTCACAACTTTTGGGTACACTGGCATAAAAAAGAACGAAGCATTATCGCATAAGTGCGAGTGTTGCTATACTGAATTGCAACACGGCTGTGGTATGGTCACAAGCTAAGAGCAGCTGTGTTTAAATCAAGCCCAACAGCACGACCTTTAGTGTGATATTGCTTTTAAACGACAGTTGCACAAGCAGCATGTAGTCCTTAACAGTTACAAGCATAAACAGATAATGAATTTGATTTAATTTAACTATTCATTTGGCTCCAACAAAACAAGTAGTTTTACAATTCGACTGTAACCGGACTCTTACCAGACAACACAAACTTTTTCTACACCTGTTAAAACATTAAGAAATGGACATCTGCTCTGCATAAGTAACCGTATTGAGAGCAACCGGAGCAGTGTGATATAGTTTAAGGCCCTATACTGATGTACTGTATATCAGCACTTATATCAGTCTAATCAAATTGCTAGCTCAGAGCTAACTGTTGTATGTTTCTAGCCAGCTTTCTGAATATTTTAGCAATAGGCTGATTTACCTGCAAATTTGAATATTATCACAGAAATTCACAAGTTTAATTAGAAAAACCTCAACATATAGAATTTGTCCATCAAACACAAGGTGCCTATTTTATAGCATTGATTACGTATGGGTCCCTTGCAACAATCTGCAAACCATTAGACAAAATAGTTTTCAATCACCATTGCAGTAACAATTGAGTAGTTTGAAGATGTGTATAAAAAGTTGATGTCACCTCTACACTGTGGCCCAAAATTATGAATGAAGCTCATAACACATTCTCATGAGATGCTTTAAGAACATTTTTTTACTTAGAAATCTCTCCTGATGCAGCTTCAAAGCTTGAAAGGAGACAAGATTTTTGTTTGTAAAACTGCCTTTTTCAACAGCTCATGCAGCGATAAATAGCAACAGTGAATCCCTGAAAATGAGCATTAACGTCGCCCGGAGTGACTGTCTTAAATCAGATTCATAGAAAGAGTAGGGAGCAGGACTTCAGTGTGAACTTGAGAGCGAGGAGCATCGGTGGAAAAGAGAGCAAGAATGTGTGTGTGTGGAGGGAGACTGTGTGTGCCTATCAGACAGATTTTGCGTCTGTGTGGCTTAGCTTTGATGTCTGAACACACACAC
>CM036554.1:9324217-9341717 GCA_020745685.1 Tautogolabrus adspersus | reverse complement strand
CTAGCGACCGTAAAATTACTCTTTTAGTCATAAATATATTAGGGCGTGTCCAGAATTCTACTTTTAATATTTGTTTTGGGGCTTTTTGCCTTTATTTGTATAGGCTTTCCCACATTGGGAACTGACAGATGCAGGTTTGGCCTCAAGTATGAATGAACACACAACCACGTCCAAGTTAAATTCCATTTCTGTCTTAGCTTATCATATTTAATTAACTACTATCGTTACAGTTCAAAATAAATATTAACATATCAATTTCCATGATAAATTCCTCAAGACGATGCATACCAATACAGAGTTCAGAGTTTTGGATGATTGGGTTGCCCATAAGTTTTCAATTGGGGCATGCCATCCCAAACCACCCTCTGGATATGCCCCTGGCAACAAAGCTACAATTTCAGAGATGCAATGATCAAAGCAAATAACTATATCTTTTTTAAGTATGTGCTGGTAGACGACGTTTGTAAAGAGACCAAGACAAATTTCCCCAAGGGGACATAAAGTATATCGTATCGTACCATATCGTATCATATCATATCGTATCGTATCGTATCGTATCGTATCATATCGTATCGTATCGTATCGTCGATAATGTCCCCAGTGCTAAATGATTTTAAAAGTATACTTGTTAAAACGTTGTGAAATAATGATATTTTCCATTGGTGCATTACAGTTGCTGTAACTGCGTTACTCATTGTGAATATTGTTCAGGAGTGTCAAGGCCTGTGTACCCTCTTGGTCGGGAGGCAGAGGACAGGAAGAGGATGACAGAAGAGCAGATCAGCCTTCATCACCTGGACAGAGACAGAGAAATGATCATCAGGTACAACTAAATTCTCACACCAACACAAAATAAACACACACACACACACACACACACACACACACACACACACACACACACACACACACACACACATACATACACACACATACACATACACATACATGGAAGCATCTTTTCATTCTTCCTCTCATCTGATAAGCTGCACTTTGTATTCTCTTGCCTTCTTTCTCCCAGTCTGAGGCTCTGCTTCCCTTTTCTCTCATCCCTTCACTCCATTTACTCTTCTCACCCTTTGATGTGGTATTTCTGTTCCCACTCACTCCCCCCCCCCCCTCTCTTTCTCTCTAAGAAGAGATGTGGTGCATTAATGTTACAGGCACTAATACAGATGTCTCTGATGTATCTGGCTCTTATTATGTAGTCATATTAGGGGAAGAAAACATATAATGAGAACTCATAGACCAGGCTCAAGATGATGGCTGTTCCTGTTGCCGTCATATTTCCTTTTCTTGATGATCATAATGGTAGTGGTGGTAATGAAGATGACAAGGATGAAGATAATGATCATAATGATGGTGATGATGACAATAAGAGGGATAATCAAGATAATGACAAAGTTCACCCTGCCTATCACCACTACAGGGAAAATAAGGACCGTGTAGAGTTCGCCAGGATTCACCCTTCCAGTAGTTGCCACGGTGACCTGACCTCTCACCTCTTGGTTCCTGGAGGTGCAGGTCAGTTAGGGGGGGACCATGCTACACATGCTCACCCAGCGCACCACCACTGGATGCAGAGAACAGGAAGTCCATCCCTCTGGATGGGGCATACATACGGTGAGTAGAGTGGTGGAGCAGTACGTTTTTTCATCATAATTTCCATTTGGTGGTTACTATGCTTTATGATCATATGGTGGTGGTGGTGGTGGGAGGGGTGTACTTGGATCTAATATCAAATCATTTTTTGTCCTCTATTGTTGTTCAACCATGAAGCTAGGGCATCCATTTTTTGTTGGGAACATTACCTTGGGAAAAAAGTCGCTGTTACCGCAACGTTTTGATAATATGGATAAATTATTCATGTTGACTTGCTACAGAATCCAACTCAGTTTGTGTTGTTAACCTCTGATTGTAAGAGAAGATTCAGAATGTGCTACAATGGCATCCAACAATATGGTCAATGTAACCAAACCACCTGCTCAGCAATGAATTAACCTCTTGTCCTCCTTGAAAAAGCTGCAAGTAAACGACACTTACCTCTTGATCAAACAGCATATTAATCATATATTAGCTATCAGACTTGCTAGTCCGTTATGGGGCATCAAGACCCCCTCAGGTTCCCAAAATCAGAACCAAGTAATAGTAGAAGAAAGCTTTTAGAGTGCCTGAGGCTTTCTCAAACTTTGAGGTACTGTTACTTACTGCTGCCTACCATTTAATCACCTACTTTTATTTATTTGTTTATTGATCTTATATTTTGATTTACTGTATATTTATATGTTAATGTCTTATTGTTTGCTTAATGTTGTATTTCTTTTAATGCTCTTAATGTACTGTTTTTACCTCAGTGAAGCACTTTGTATGATTGGTCCTAAGTAAACAAACATGTCTTGCCTTGCCTTGCATTAGCAACCCAACAGTGTATTAACATGAATTCATACAACTAGGAATTATGAGCAAGCCTGATTACCTAGCAATTTGTTAACAGATATAACCCCAAAAATTTGTGCAAAGTAGACGCCCTCTAGTAAATGTGAAAACCTTATATCTTTTTATTGTGTAAAAATGCGATGTCAATACATGTTCTAAACAATTCAATACATGGTATCAGTGGACAAGGAGGAGTTAATGAATTATCAAAAGCGTAACTAAATAATTTCCTATGTTCAACAGTGAAGCAATAGTATCTCTTTAAGAACTAAGTTTAGATAAATTAAATGTTATTCTTATTTGATTTTGAATATTTCCTTATTTCAGGTTTAAGCCACGTAGGTATGACCCCAGGCTTCCCTCCCGGTCTGCCCAGCCCTCTTCAGCCCGTCCTGGGGTCCCTCACCCAAGACCCTAACTCCCCGCTGGTGGTTCTTCCTACAGAAGCGGGGCCTCATCATCCCCTTGGTACGCTTAGTGCCCTTTTACAACAAAAGCACATACACAACCAGCATACTCAAAGCTTTCTTCACTGCCCACTATTTCCCCCCCTTTTCTCTCCATTTGTACCATCGGAGCTGCTGCCATTTCTCTCCCAGAGTTTTAGTATCATTGGCTAATCATAATATAATGCTCAACTAAGTCCCTCTGTCAGTGGGACTGTGTTTTATAGCTTCGTTAATGGGAGCAGCTATTCCAGTGCCCCCCTCTGCATGTGCCCAGCGTTATGCAAACCATTTGAACTGCTGTTCATCTCTCTGTGGTGGAGCACTGGTGTGTTTGGACTACACAATGTGTGTATTTGTGCTTCTATGTGAGTGTGTGTGTGTATGTGTGTGTGTGTGTGTGTGTGTGTGTGTGTGTGTGTGTGTGTGTGTGTGTGTGTGTGTGTGTGTGTGTGTGTGTGTGTGTGTGTGTGTGTGTAAGTGTGTTTGTGTGTCTGTGTGTGTGCACTCGGTCATCTAAAGTTAGCTGTTTTCACGTCAGGAACAATATGAGACATCATCGTTCAGTGTTAGGGGTTGTGTTGCACATCTCAGATATTTTCGAGAGAGAAAAGAGTGAGTGTGTGTGAGTGTGTTTGTGTGTGTGAGTGTGTCAACGCTGCTTTGCAAACAGGCTGTGAAATTTAATTATCTCCCGCCTCCCTCGCCTCGCTCCGTGGGAGTTCCTGCAGAGAGGGGAAGTGCATCCACTGAACCCTTCCCCTGGGAAACATTAGCCCACTCAGGCTAATCTCACAGAACAAAGGTTCCCAGCGACAAGGCAGCCAAGGAGGGATGTGTGTGTATGTGTGTGTGCGTGTGTGTGTGTGCATTTTTGTGTGTAGCCATGTGTGTATCTGAAGTCATATAGGGGTGGCGTTGGGCATGATGAAAATGAGTGTTTCCTTGCAGAGAAATACAATACTTTTTAGGAGAAGGTTGTTGAAGGTGAAGAGAGAATCTGAAATATTTTGCTACAGGATTTTGTGACTTTTAGTGTCTTTGAGGCCAACATACATATTGTTAAAATGCAGATGGCTGTTACATTCCCAGCAAATATGTACAAATTGCATCTCATTTAAAATAATTTCCTGTGAAGCTTTGGCCATGCAAAAATGTCTTTACTGGCTATTTTTTATTTTTTTCTATATAGGTATAATTATGCAA
Source organism: Tautogolabrus adspersus (assembly GCA_020745685.1). Taxonomy (NCBI): domain Eukaryota; kingdom Metazoa; phylum Chordata; class Actinopteri; order Labriformes; family Labridae; genus Tautogolabrus; species Tautogolabrus adspersus. The sequence goes on along the minus strand of CM036554.1, from coordinate 9,337,629 downwards.
GGTTACCAAAAGGAATGTCTTACTTTATCTTTTTTTTAAACCAAATATTCTAATTAAGAAAATGCTTACAATCTCTTATTTCTCATCAGCCATTTTTCATATTTCTGCTCTAGATGTTCTAGAGCAGTCAGGTCTGTGGCCCCCTATGTACGGAGGTAGAGGCCCTCCTTCCCACCTGCAGCATCACCCTGTCTACTCTCGCTCCTCGTTCCTACGGCAACAGGAGCTATACGCCCTGCAGCAGCAGCACCAGCAGCAGCAGCAGCAGCAGCGGGCCATGGAGAACATGCAGCGGCACTCATTAGGACAGGTAAAACAACCACTTTGAGGTTACATTTTAGCTCAAACTTGGGAAATACTATGGAGATATTATTGTGAAACAACGAGCAAATGAAGATAAGGAAGTGTTGACATATTGGAAACATGTGTAAACCTTCTTCCTCATTTAGATAGTGAAGAGTAAAAATCAGTACAAGTGAAGTATGAATGTTTCGGTGCAGATTTTCCGATTGTAAAACACTAAAAGAGAGTACATGCTAAAACACACGCAATATTTTTTTGAAGTCACTCACTTTTGCACTCTCCAATGCTAGATCATTTGGCAATCAAACAGTGTGGCTTACTCTAGCCATGTTTCCACAAGAAGCACCGTTCTCTGGGGTTCTTTTCAAACGACTAAAAGGTTTCTCTTGCTCATTTTTGTGTCCTTGTGAAGATTAGGTATATTGGTTGAAATGTACTGAAGAAATCAGAAATATTCTACTTTTTAAAGTTTACCCAACAGTCCTGTTTCTCTTAAATTATACTACCATCAGCAGCATGGATCTGTTAGGGGTAAGTCCCTGGGATTTTATCTAGGTACTGGTTCCTCCAAAATTCTATATGACTTGCTGTCATAAGATTTCCTTGGAGTTATGTCTGTGCATAAACTTTGTTTACCTTTCCATTTTCTATCAGTTTTAAACATCTCTTTCTAGGCACATAATACATCAGGAAGTTATTATCTCCTTTACACTACTTGGGTGGAATGGCTACGGTTTTAAGGAAGTTAAATGAAGCAAATAGAGAACAGTACAAAAATAGAAATACTCCTAAAGCAACTGTTTTCTTCTTCTCCAATTCGTCTTCAACAGAGAAAACATGAGGAGCATGCCATCACTATAGAAGACTCTCCTCATGAATCATCCGCACTCAGAACTTCCTCGTCTTCTGCTTCATCCTCCCATGTGGCCAAACCTTTCTCCCACACGCCTCCTCCACCCAAGACACCCACGCCTTCTCCAGGGATGTATCCCAGCAGCCGTCAGTCACCCTGCTACCACTCCCCGTCCAGACGATCCCGTCCTCCGAACCCTCTCACGCCTGCGCCAAGCCCTGCTGCAGCAGCGCCACGCTCCCCAGCACTCAGCCCGGCTCCATCACTCCTGTCTAAGGGGCTGGAGAGGGGGAGTGAGGGACAGCCACCTCAGGATTACCCACAATCCCTAGAGCCAGGTAAATGTCGAACAATCTGGTTAATGTTTGAATTTAAAAAAACGACCACATATCAAGAATACAGAAAGAAAACAGAAGACAGATATCAGGCAGAAATATGATCGCAGAGACAGAGTAAGAGAAAAAAAGCGTAGAAAAAGGAGAAGAGAGATGGAGGGTGATGCTGGTCTTTGAAGCGTGGTATTCTTTTGATTTTGCAGAAATTGTTTGAAGCATGGATGATCCCCCGCTCTGTGTGTCCTTGAGTGTGTGTATGTGTGCGTGCAATGTTTTATCTACACAAGCTAAAGAGGGACAGCGGGCAGGTCAGTCATTAAGGTCACAGAAAGCATATGGGCACTCAGTGAGTGTGTGTGTGACCTGCCAGCATGCATGTGTGTGTGTCACAAGAGGAAGGTCAGTGAATTCTTCAGACAGACCCTCCTAATCCTTCAGAGGTCCTTGAGAAGTACAGGTGGAAGGATACGCATTCATCTGGATGTGTTGTCAGGGGGACGGAGGGATACCATCAATAATAAGAGCTGGGGTGGCAGGGCCAACGCTGCAATCACAGGGGAACGGCAGGGGGTCATCGGTATAGAACAAAGATCTATATACTCATCATACACACACAATACAAACACATGCACACACAGTAAACTACTGTACACATGCACCCTGCTGTCAGTGTATTATGCCAACTGTAATCACACTCAGTCTGCCTGAAGAGAGTGGCAATGAATTTTAAAACCTGGACTTTAGAGTAGAGATCTATTTTCTGAAGATGCTTTAAAGGGGACATATTATGAAAATCCACTTTTACAGGGTTTTTGAACATATATTTGGGTAACCTGAGTGTCTACAAACCCACAACATTTGAAATATATCCATCCAGTCCTTTGTTTGTGGTCTGCATAAGTCTTACCACACAGAGAAAAGTGCTCCGTTTCAAATTTTCTCAGTTTGTGACATCACAAGCTGCATTCTGGTAAAAAAAATACCCTCCTTTCCCCTGGTTTCTCCACCCATGGACTCCACCCCCAGCCTAGAGCAAAACTTTTGCACAGGTCTGCCATTTTTATTCTCGCTACAGAGGAGTAATGTCTACTGTGAAACTCAGGGGGGGCTCATTGCATTTAAAGAGACACACACACCAAAACGGAGCGCTCTGAGAGAGCTGGTTTATACAGGGTAACAAACCTCCTCTGGTGCTTGATTCATGTTATATTTTGACCAAAGCACAGCACAGATGTTTCATTTAGACCACAGGGGACTGTTTGAAAAGGTGGAGAAGGGGTATAATATGTCCCCTCTAAAGAAATGAAAGTGCAGAATTTGGTTAATATTTCATGTTTATTTTACCATTATATATATTTTTTCTTCCTGCAGACCTGCCACCTGTTTACACCTACCCTCCAATCACCATGGGTTACAAGGCTGGGCCCTCGCCTCCCGAAGCACGATTGGCTGAAGCCTCAGTGGAGGCAGAACCAGCAGAGCCTGACTCCAAGACCCTCCCACATGTATACAACATCCAGCCCATCCCCAAAACAGACAAGAGGAGGGAAGAAGAAGATGGGGGAGACTGTGAAGTGGTGGAGCCCCAGAGTGAAGCTTCAGTGGAAGAGAAGGAAGAAAATAGTCAGGAGTTGAAAGGATTCTCCTTCTCGCCTCAGAGCAAGATTTCTGGATCGCTGCCCTGCCCTTCCCCCACTCAAGTCCCAGATCTAGCCTGCCCAACAATAGCCAAAGGCAAAGCCCTAAAAGTAGCACTCTCTCTGGGTTGCTTTGGCCATAAGGCCGGCCTGGATGAGCCCCGACTTTCCAAAGAGCAGGAGGATGACAGTAGACACACAAAAGAGTACATGGAGGAGAAGGAGGAAAAAATTGGACCTGAACCAACAGAATGTAAAGTCTCTGTGCCTATAGAGGAGGATGGAGAGAATGTAGAGGTTGTTGAAGAAGAAAAGGAAGAGGAAGGCAGAGGGATGTGTGCAGGAGAAAACGTAGTGGAGCTTATCTGTGACTCTCCTGCTCCTTCCCCGTCTTCTGACCTTACACTCCCTCCCTCCTCAAGCTCAGCAGCTCAGCTCCAGGGTGCCTACATGTGGAGTCTGGAGCTTCTGATTGCTGCGGCTCTGTGTGCCACCAGAGATGCCTTGTACCCACCTGTACCTGCTGCTCCGGCCCCAAGTCCTCCAGCCCACCATGGTATGGAGATTCTGGGAGAACTGGCCGAGCTTGAGATCAAGCAGAGGAGCAGGGACGGGAAAGAGGAAGACAATGAGGGTGAGTTTTGAAAAAGTTTTCCCCTTTGGGTAGGTAGGCCTTCATACTATGATGGAATATCTACCATTATTTCCCACTATAAAAATGTTTTTAAACAAACCCAAAACAAAGAGATCATCCCAGAAGTTTTGTGTCTTTTTTATTTGCCGATTCTATCATAAAAAAATAACTTTGGAGTGAAAATAGGACCAAAACAAGCTAAAAAATCTAATTAAGAAAATGAACCTTCTTGTTTTTGCCTAAATAAACACACACACTTACAGTGAACCACAAAAAAGGTCTGGGAGACGTGTGCGACCCAGATGTTAAGACACACATAAACCCACGCACTCACGCACACACACACATGGACACACATATTTCCCACTAACTACCCTGTTTCCTTCCTCAGCTCTGACTTTGTTTTTGACGAAAGACCGCATTTTTACCTCAGGGAAGGGTGTGTGTGTGTGTGTGATTGTGTGGTGTTTGGGGGGAGGGGCACATAGATGGACCAACACGCTGAGCTTCAGACACAAGCCTGGACACACATACACACAGACACACTCTGCCCGGTGTGTCCCTCAGGCTCTGGCGTCTTGCTTTGCTAATTAGACCCTTTCCTTTAAAACACTTCTCCTGTAAGCGCTCCTATTTTCCTCTCATCCCTCTGAGAGAAAGTGTTTTTATTTATGCCAGCATCTGTGTGTGTTCGTTTGCCTGCGTTTGTGTGCGTGCACGCACTGCCGCCGAGTGTGTGTGTAAGCTGTTAAGTAATCCCAGATGAATCCCTGCTCTCCTCCATCAGTGTCTATGTGTCTCTGCAGCAGGCTGCCTGCTCCCTGCCTGTGCCTCCTCCTGCCTCTCCTCCTCCTCTCTCTTTGTTATTTTTTCCCCTCACCTGCTTCCTTTTTTTTTATTAAACCAATGTAATCTTGTGTGTAAATCCTGCCTCTGCAAGTCTTGTTGATGGAATTAATAAGTGTAAAAATCATAAGGCGCTGTGCAGCTGTCTGTGCATGTGTGTGAGTTTGCATTTGTTTACGTGTCTGTGCACGTGGTTAGCATGTGTAATAGGTGTGAAATCAATAAATCCTGTCGTGGGGTGGAAAATGTTCTCTAAATTGCAACACATTTATTTATATGAAAAAAAAGATTTGGACTCGCTACACGGAACGTTATTAATACTGCTGATGGCGTTTTTTTGTCGTCATGAATGTGTTTGGGAGATGAAACCGATCCCAGACAGATGCATTTACGCCGCTCCTTGATGCGGAAGGATATCTCAGCTCCTTCGAGATTGCAATTACAGATTAAAGAATCAAGAGAGATGTCCCCCTCCTTTATAAATTAGCATCATTACTTCTATTCACACCCAGGCAGAAGGGACTGTTTGTGTCATAGCTTCTTTTATTCCTTCATATTTTCTTTATATTAAAAATTCAGCGCAATAAACTTCCTTAATGGCCTCTAATGATGACTACACCCATATGAACTGTAATGGTTTTTAATTTTCCTCCACTGTTTTTGTTTTTTCCCCTCGAAATCCCCCGTGCAGCCTCTTATTACACCTCCCTTTAGGGGCAAAGTATGGTGTTATTGCTGTGTGTGAGTGTGTGGCGGAAGGTATCTATTGATTGCGGCCATCCTCCAGGATACTAAACTAGTGGTGATGTCAGCGGTGATGTCACCCTGTCAGAGTAACCGGAGCATGCCATTGGCTCAGAGGTCTGATAGATGAGATGGCATTGACCTCTGCGAGCTGGGACAGGACAAAGACGTGTCTTTCTGCTCCTTCCTGCTCTGCTTTTACTCGTCATTCTCATATGTTCTCTCGTTTGCACTCTCTCTTTTCCTATAACTCCATCCTTCCTCCTTGTTCTTCTTCTCTGTTTGCTGCAATTCTGTCTCCATTCTCTCTCTGTCTCTCTCTCTTTCTTTCTCTCTCTCTCTCTCTCTCACACACACACACACACACACACACACACAGGTTTTAATAATGTCAGATATCAGCGAGTAGGCCTTGCAGCTCCATTGCGTCAAGACAGTGATCCAGTCAAACCTCTCCTATCCTCTTCCTCCCTTTCCTTTCCTTTGCTCTCTTCTCCCCCTCTGCTCTCCTTTCCTCTCCTCCTTTTTCCTCTCCTTCCGTCCTTCCCTCCTCTCCTCTCCTCTGACGGGAAATTGGATTCTGTCCATGTCCATAATGAGGAGATGTAGGAGAATAAATAGATAGCTCAATAAACACTTTGCCTCTTATTGCTTCTCCTCCCCTTTGCTCCCCCCTCCCTCCCTTTTCTTACGGCGCTGCACACCTCTTCTTTCTCCCCATCATACTCCTCCTCTCTTCCTCCCAGTTGCTCCCTTTTCTTCCACTTCTCCCTCACAGACACTGATGCAGTTTGTTCATGTCTTCACAGCTCAGCAAAAATAGTTTAGCTGCATGTGTGAATTCAGAATGTTGTATTTGCATAGATGTGTGTGTTTGTTTGCTTGTGTGTGTTTTTGTGTGTGTGTGTGTGTGTGTGTGTGTGTGTGTGTGTGTGTGTGAGAGAGAGAGAACTGTCTCATGAATATTCTGTTTCATCTGCCGCTGCTGTGACAATGACAGAGTTAATGACAGTGACAGATGTAGAGATCGTTCTCCACCGCATCCCCTCATGTGTGTTTGTGCGTGTGTGTGTTTGTGTGTGTGTACGATTAAGCAGCAAAACAAGTATACATCAAATAAACTACACAGCTAATATCATAAATATCACCACTTTTCAAGGCACCGTTTCATCGCTCCACGAATAAATCTGTTCAGCGCTCAACATATTTTACAACATTGTGTCAGCCGCTGTGTGACGCACCAATCTTAACCCTACAATCCGTCTCCTTGTGCAGGTGAAGACATGCTGACCTTTGACCTCCACAGTCTGGCGACCATAGCAGCCGCCCGTGCCCTGGAAATGGAGGGAGGGGCAGTGGATGTAAGGGGGGAGCAGCAGTGTCCAATTAGGAAGAGGTTGAACCTACGCAGGAAGTGCAGCTGGACTCCTCGCCACGAGCCGGTGAGGCTTCACTGAGAGTGTGTTTCTGTTTATGCAAACGTGAAAAATGCATAATACAGTAGAAACACACCTAATTTGTTTATTTAACTTAACTTAAAAAATGATCAAAGAAATGACAAAAGGAATATTTTTTTTTACATTATAGTCTGGATATTCTGAGTTTAAATAATTATTGTACCTTCAATGTGAGAAGAAATAACTTGTGTTGTTGTTCTTTTGGATATAAAAAAAACAGTATATAACTTTAAACTATTTTTCCACTGAGGAGAAGAAGGTGTGAGACCAAAACAAAGTTTTCTGTGTGCCCAACATTTTCCCCATTAAAGTGTATCACAACAAAAGCTAGCTTTAGCAAAAATATTTATAACTTCATTAAATATGATTAAATACATATGAATTTATAATCATAACAGAATGTTTACATTTTAATTACTAAAGGTTCATTTACTTTTGAAGTAGTGCGCTCACATTTTTTTCCCAAGTTGTCAATGCTAATTATCACAAATGTTTCTAAATGCAGCTCGCAGGATCTCACAGAAACCTTCGCCTTTAAGCAAAAATGGCGTTGTACAAATTCAACATATGTAAAAAGCGGCAGAGATCAAACGCGTGAGCCTCGTTTTAAAGAAAATCCATCAAATCATTAAGCTGCCGAAACACAAGCTGGCAACCTCACATGTGAATGACTGTTATACTCAGTCTGTGTTCAGCATTGAAATTCCCCTGCTTTTTGTTTTTTGTGTGTGTGTGTGTGTGTGTGTGTGTGTGTGTGTGTGTTTGTTTGTGTGTCAGGTGTGCCCAGTGAAGGGCTCCATGGAGACGATGGGAGGGGAGGAGCTGGCCATGCGTGTCCAGCTGGCTGAGCTACAGCGCCGCTACAAAGAGAAACAGAGGGAACTGGCCAAGCTTCAGAGGAAACACGACCACCAGTGAGCCCACACACACACACACACACACACACACACACACACACACACACACACACATTAACACACTTCCTTTTGTGTAGATCAAGATGTGCATTCCAACATTCACAATATTGCCGTGAAGCTGCATCCACCTGATTTATCAGGACTTGCAGCTTCCTCATTCTTAATGCAGTTTGACCCGCAGCCGATACAAGCTTCCTTCTGCTGTCCGGACTTTATCTTTGATCCCCCTCTCTCTCTCCTCTTCCTCATTGTCTCCTCTGTGTAGGAAAGAGGAGACGTCTCGTAGTCCTGTCCGCCGGGGCCCCGGCCGTCCCCGCAAACGCAAGTCCACCCCCGGCCCAGCTGCAGCAGAGAGCTCCAAAAGACTCCGGTCAGTGCTGTGATGTTGCGTCAGTATAATCAGTGTGATTGGCAGGCCCCGTTCATTCATCCTGATTTCTGTTTGTGTTCTTAGTCAAAAGCACGGCTGATTTTCAAGAAGTTCTTCTTCAGCTGAATTGATTCAAAATGCTCTATAGCTGATGATTTGCTTGATTGGGCACTGGAAGGAGCTGCTCGCACACGCTCACATGCACACAATCCGTTTACGTGATGGGAGCTGTAGGCTGGTTGTGATTTTAAATGAGAGAAGCTAATGGAGATGAGGCTTTCATTAATCATCATTAATCACTTCTAATCATATTTATCACTTGCATTGATTACGTCCTGATTCTGTGTGAACCTCCAGCATACATTAATACAGCCAGACAAAGTCCTGATGTACAGTTCTTACAGTGATAAACGACCCAACACCAGCCCCTCCTCTGCCCGCTACAACACACAACCACACAGTTTAACACCTCAGACGTGCACACTTTGAAGCTGACACACATTCCTTCACACACTCACATACTGGTGACACTCACACGCACACAGCTGGTATTCACGACTCAAAATGATGAATGTGTTTTCTCATGCTGCCCCACCTCTGTTAGTATGTGCTCCCCTCGCCTTGATAAAATGATTAGAGTAACTCAAGGTTTGTCAAGCTAACCATGATTAGAAAGCGCTAATGAAAATGACAATGAAAGGCTCCAGTTATACATGCCGTTGCACCTGAAACACACACACACACATACAAACAAAAACTGGTTTAATTAGTAGCTTTGGTCGCTGCGTGCCAGAACAGCATTTCTGTTGTTATTAATAAGCAACGTATGATTTGTTTATGCTTTCATTTCCTTGTGAGAGCTGTGTGCTGAGATAAACAGGTAGAGAGTAAGAGAACGATCCCAAACTGAGACTGAGTTTCCCAATTTATACCCACCTATACAGCCTATGTCCATAAGTGTGGACATATGTGATTAAACATCACTGGCATTCTTTGTTTCTGCTATTACAGCATCAACTCCTTTGGGGATCATTTTTATTTGTGCAATATTCTGGCTGCAGGAAATTGTTCCCACAGACACAATGTGCAAAGGTTCTTAAGCTGTTTTCAAAAAAGCAGTCCCCAAAATGTTGGGAACATTTCTGGCAGACCCACCCTGAAATCTTCCTGTGACTAAACACACAAGATCTGCATGCCACTTTCATAAAGGCTCATTTTTGGTTCGGCTGCTTTGTTGCATTCTAGTTTCCATTTAAATTTCAGGTAAATTTCCCACCAGCATTGGACTTTGATTCTTTGCATAAAAAGAGTCTGTGTGGAGGGCAAAGAAAGCGGAGCACATTGGCCGTAATTCATCCTCAGAGCCCATTGGAGGTCACCTGACGCGATCTAGCCTTTGATAGTCTCTATAAAGAGTTGGCATGCGACGCATGCAGCCAACTGGAACTGGAAGCCACGAAAAGTTGGCTGTAGATCCCTGAAGCTATATCATCGTTAGACGATAGACGATTAGTTCCATGATTTCCTTGTAGGTATTGAGTGTAATTAAACTGAAGTTTTGGGAAAATTGATTGTCTAGCAGACAAAAAAGTAGCATCAATAGATAAAACCCATAAATTAATTTCCCTTTTTTGGTATAGGTATAAACTGTTAAAATCTGTCTCTATACAGCTACTGTAAGATGGTTTTGAATGCACTTTGTTTAAAGCCTATTGACTGTAAGTAGGCCCTCCATTTATTGTAGAATTCCACTATATACCAAATGTGTCAGATGGAGGTGAGATCAGGGTCGTGTGAAAGACAGCAAAACAACACAATTCAGAAAATGATTACTTTATGTACTGGGTTTTGTGCGTAGGAGCATTGTAATATTAAAAGGAAAGAGTTAACTGTTGCCAGAATATTTGGAGTAGATTTATATATCGTATTATCCCCAAATGAAGGGCTTAGAAGTACAGGGAGGTACATTTTTTAGATGGATCTTATCCATAACTTTCTCCCTCTCCTCTCCTCTCCCAGCGTCAGAGATGCTGTGCGCCAGAGCTTCTCTCTATGGGAATATAGGATTCACCTGCTTCAGACACCAGCTGCTAACAGAGTGTGTGTGTGTGTGTGTGTGTGTGTGTGTGTGTGTGTGTGTGTGTGTGTGTGTGTGTGTGTGTGTGTGTGTGTGTGTGTGTGTGTGTGTGTGTGTGTGTGTGTGTGTATGTGTGCGTGTGTGTGCGTGTGTGTGTCGGCTGCCTGTGGTGTAAGAGAGTATGCATACAATGAAGGAATGACAGAGAAAGAGAGAGAGGAAAGGAGGAGTAGTGTTCAATAGAGGTTAGTGTTTATCGATCGGGCCCTGAAGCTCCGGTCAACGGACAGACTCCCCTGGGACTGCTTCATCTCTCCCTGTCTCTCTCCCTTCCCCCTCTACTGTTCTCTTCATCCTCCTCTCTCCGTCTCTTCTCCACTTTCCTTCACACCAGATAATTCTCATCCTTTCATGTGATGAGTCTCATATTCGCACGGGCGCTTAATATTTCTGTGTTTGCTGTCAAACTGTGCAGACGGGCAGCTGAGCCTGTCTCTTACCTCATCAAAGTTATGAGGCACAGAAGAAAAAACAGTATGAGAAAGGTAGACAACGAATGAACCCAGAAGAGAAGGAGGCGAAAGTAGAAAGGAGAGAGGAGAGAGTTTTTTGAATACCATCCTTGATAAAAAAAAGAAAAGTGTGATCCGATTGATTCCATGAACAGCTTAATGAATAATAAATTCTCATGTAAGTGCGGCTCTGCTCTGGTTTTTATGTCTTTCAGGGCCGGGCTGAATTTACTCGAGGAAAAAGCCAGAAAGAAAATGTCCAATCACTGCTTCAGCAGCCTGAGTGCAGCACAGGTCGGTCTCTCTGGCACTGACAGCCATTTCCTGCCGCTGATGTTTTTTCTCCTTTCCAGGATATTTCAATTAGCAAAAAGAAATTAGTCAATAATTAGCTGTTCCGCTCCCTGTCTACAGATGAAAGCTTGCTGTAAGCACAGAGGTCGACCCAGCGCTCTGAGCTCCAGGCTGGCCAGGCGGGTGACCCAGCTGAAGCAGAAAGCCGCGGCCCAGCGTGGTGCTCCGTCAGCAGGTGTTCTGCACAGCAGAGGGACCCCTGGTGGGGAGGATGGATCCAGGAGTCAGAGCAGACAAGGAAGAAAAGGTGGGAACCAAATTAGAACCAAAGCACCTTTTTAACAGTTAGCCATTGTAGTCTGTTGTTAAACTTAAAGGGAGGTTTAAGCTCAGATGCTGTGAAAAGAAGGCTTAAGTTGTATAACTTTGTTTAAGGATTCAAACCATGTAAGCTTAAATAATCTTACAAATGTTCCATTTTCAATGCTAGCACAAATTTAAAAAAATTAACCCATTAATATAAAGACAAGAAGAATGAAATTTTCAGGGATAAATTCTGCCAAATTTCCCAATTTCCAGGTAAAACATGATATGCTAACCCTAAAGCTACAATCAGCATTAGCATTCAACTACTTTCTAGCTAGCATTAATTGTATATCTTAAATAAAAGTCAGCTTAATTGTACGCCTTTCTTGTTGTATTTTATATCACTATACAATAAAAAAGTAGGTTATTGAATGCGTATGTTAGATTTTGTCTTGTGCTAAGATAAAGTAATCTTAAAAATTGTTAAAATTTCAACACCTATCAATTGGTCAGTTAATAAAAAGACAAAGAGTGAAGTTCCAGGTGAATATTGAGCCATATTTCCATGTCAAACAACATGCCAATCTTTAAGCTACCATTAGACATAAGCTAACACTAATATTCTATTGTTTCCTAGCTAACATAACTTGTTTATCTATAACACATTTTAGTGTTATTGTACATTTATACTGTCATATCTTGTAACACTATCAAATGATAAAGTAAGCTAGGTTGATTGCTAACATTAGCGGTTGTCTAATGTTAGCTTAAATGTTATAAAATGTACATACCTTTGGATATGGCCCCATTGTCCCTCCAATTTTTAAACTATACAATTTTAAAGTGGAAAAATAACTACAATTTTGACAAATTCCCTACATTCTTTTACAACTTGCAACCTAGGACAAAGAAGTACAACAATGCAATTTAAGCTTCCACCCACACTTTCCACAGAAAATGGCCGCTATCTGAAAATGCTGAATACAAACATGTGTTGTCCTTTAACCAGTGAACTAAAACTTACCCTTCCTTTGATGTTGACCCATCAGACTTGCAGCAGGTCTGGAAAGCTGGTCCCACTGTAAAGAGGAAAAGGGGTCGAAAACCCAAAGTGCTGATGGGCGTCAACTCAAACAGAGCTCACCAGAAGGATGGTCGGACCTCTGACAAGCTGGAAGTGAGGGAAGAGAAGAGTGACAGCGTGAGCTCTGAGCACGGTGAGTGGCACAAAAAATAAAGTTTATGAATATTTGGACTGGTAAAAACTCCAGCCAAACAGTCCAACAAAGCACCTACAAAGGAGCCATTTAAACAACCTTTTATTTAATCAGGTAAAAACTAAATGTTCCAGTGGACCATTGTTGCTTGCAAGAGACTTGTAATATGGACACAAATACCATTTCTTATTGCTAGCTACACTTTTATTATAGATATTAGTCAAGTAGTGCTGATATGGCCAACAGCTCAAAGAACACAAGGAAGACATTGTGAGATTTCACTATGATAGTAAGTCTCTGTTTGTTTCTGTGTTTGTGTATGCTCGTTGTGTGTCTGAGAGGGAGATGCCTGCCATCATTCAGAGGTGGGGGGCTCTTCTCACTTCCCAGCTCATTTATCAAACTGTTAAAACCGTTAACGACTAGCCACAGGCATGCAACACAGTCACCCAGGCCCTCAACGCCACAGGGTAACGTGAGCCGACTCGTCCCATCCAGAATGTCCCACTGCGGTCTTCCACTCTTTTCCTCACCACTTCAACCTCCAGAAAATGCACTTTCTCTGAGGCTTAACTGGATGGTTTTATAGAAAAGTAAAAACTTCAGGAAAACGCTAGAATCAACTTGACCCTGTAAACCTTGATAGCACAAAGAGTCGTGTTTGAATATGTATGTGTGTGTATGTCAGTGTGTGTGTGTGTGTGTGTGTGTGTGTATGTGCGTGCGTGCGTGCGTGCGTGCATGTGTGTATGTGAGGCAAAGTGTTGACGAGAACGCCGTGTAAGTGACAAGTGTGTCAGAGATGTGTCGACACCTGACACGACCCTTGCAGTCAGCGACACACAGCTGCCAATGACATCTTGTGTGTGTGTCCATGTTTGCTTCCTGTGATTGCCTTTAAGGAACAATT